>JAGFMW010000201.1:0-10643 GCA_021030935.1 Astrothelium subdiscretum
AACACCTCCCGCACCAGCCCCAATATTCTGTCTCGGCGTCTCCCCCATATTATACCTCGGCGGTCCCCCTGCGCACTCGGCTGCACCTTCAGCGGCGGCCTCGTCGAACCCCCACCCCACCAACACTCACCACCGTACCAGCTTCCTGCTGCTGCTGCTGCTTCGACGACGCACCACCACCAATCCCACCAGCCCCGCCCCAACTCTGAGCAGGAGCTTCAGCGGCACCCACACCAACCACCACACGGGCCCGTACAGCCAGCGCCGAAACACCAACCACACGATCGTCGCCACCAGCAGCCAGAAGCTCGTCTCGAGATACCAGGTATCGCTCTTCTGGCTGCGCAGTAAGGTCCCGACGAGGCCGCGCGAGGCCTGCAGGATGCGTCGACCGAGGTGTAGCGCGTCGTCAGGTCCTCGAGCGCGGCGGTGCTGGCGTCGAGGGTTTCTTGGGCGAAGCGGGAGCGTGAGAGCGAGGACTGGAGCTGTGCGTGTGTGGAGCGGAGGGCGGCGGTGACGTCGCTGGAGGCGTTGATGAGGAGGTCGTCGGGGTTGTTGTTGCCGGGGCGAGTGCTGGGTTTGGTGGGGCGGAAGAGAGTTTGTTGTTGTTGAGCTGGTGGGGGAGAGGAGGGGGTGCAGGAGGAGGAGGGGGAGCACGGAGAGAGGCGAGGAAGAGGGCACGTTCTTGTTCGGCGGCTTGGGGCTGGAGCGTTTGGCTATTTGGGCTTTGCGGAATTGGGATTGGGCTCTTGAGGCGTATGTTAGTAGAGTAGTTTTAATGAAATGCAATGGGTGTGGAGCTCGTACTGTTTGAGGTCCTCGTCAAGCCTTACTACTTGTGCCGTCACTCGCGCTCTTTCTCTGTCCTTGTCGCTATTCCTTCTCCGACTGGAGGTAGATGTGCCAGCGCAAAAGTCTTCAGCGTCAAGCTTTATGAGCTTGAGGTCTTCTTCGTGCTGATTTAGGCGGTGTGAATTTCTGAGCCAAGCTCTTCCCTCACGCTGTTGGACTCGCTCTGACGACTGGCGAGGATCCCGGTTGAAAATTAGATTTGGCAAGACGATTGATGAGACTGAAACTTTGTTTCAGCGACTCCGACAATGTTTGGAGATGACGGACAGGGTTGGTGAGGCCGTAGGCATGGCGACTGAGGGAGGGTGGCGGAAAAAGGGTGCGAGGATAATGAAGCTCCAGCTGGCTGAATCACAGGCAGAACACGGCCAGGCATTCAGAGAAAAATAAACCAAAAAAACAAAACCCTCTTGCCTCGTCCCCAACGACACCGCCATCGCTCATCGCATACGGCTTTTCAGTCTTGTGTAAGCCTTGACCAAGGCACCAAGATGATTACGCGCTTCATTACCTCAGTTCGCACGTCCTTCAATCCCTTCACTCGTCCCGGAAAGACCGCTCGTTCCTTCCTTGCTCTTCTACCACCCGATGCGCGAAACAGTATGAAAATCAATGTGCGGACTCTGCCCAGAACATCGCACGATCCGGCTGCTTTGGGGCTGTCCTTCAGTGCGTGAAACTACTAAAAATCCTGCATGGCCTTTCCATGCTAACAATCGCGACACAGAAGATGGCAAGGAGATGAGTCTGGATTTGGATAAACTAAAAATAAAAAGACGTGATGGAAGAGGTTGACAGGCATTCCCGAATGTTGAGCCGGCAGGAAGAGCTATCAGCTGGTTGAGATATGTCCTTACGCTTCATAATGGCCTGAAGGAGTTTGGCATGACCTTATTCTTGGATGCTTCTGTTCGTGTCGTATCGATGTGGCATTCGTATGGAGAAAACGGTTCACTCTGTATTCACGCAACAATTGACTACGTGCCTCACCAAGAGAAACGTGAAGGTTAACACCCAATACCCACGATTACAGAAGCGAAAGTCAAGAGCGCCAGGAGACCTGTTGTTGGTTGCGTGTCGGAGTTGAATAGTTTAATTACCTATGTACTATCAACGAGCCGGAAATAAAGATATTCAGCTACAATGAGCGACATCTTATTTCTCGACGTGTAACTTTTGTCTACCGATGCATCCACACCGATCTTTCTGCATGTTTCCTTCTTGTCCAGCTCGACATATCCAATCACCGGTGACATCACCTAGCCATTGGGTTGAGCAACGAGCCATCCAGAGGAAGAATACTATCCTAGACAGATGCACCAGAGATGAAGAACCACTTGTCGATGCTTGGGACGATAGGGGCGGGCTGCAGATTCTCTCCACGAGGAATGTTGAGCGTGCTTGGGTCGACGCGGTTGGGGGGAGTGGGGAACGCTAGTATTTGTGCTGCTTCAGATCAGTACGGCGAAGAGAAAGAAAGGCGGATGCAAAACTCACAGCGAATGTCGCCAGGCTTGGTCTTGCCAGTGGCCAGACGCTCCCACGCTCTGCACATTCGCGCACAATGTCCGTAGCATACTTCTTATTCTTACACTCGCCAGAGAAGGCGAATTGGTTCTCCGGCTTGCCATCCGGGATCTTGTAGATGCGGAACCACTCGTTGGTTTGCCGCGGAGCAGGCCGGGAAGGTGGCGCTCCACATCTTCGATGTCGTTGAGCTTGGGAGCAAGAGGATCGTTGACATCAATGACAATGATCTTCCAGTCGGTCTCCTCCTCGTCGAGCAAAGCCATCACACCGAGAATCTTGACCTGCTTAACCTCACCAGGCTTCGCAACGAGTTCACCAATCTCGCAGACGTTGAGAAGGATCGTTGTCACCCTTCGCCTTGGTCTCGGGATGAACGACATTCGGGTCTTCCCATGGATTGATTATGTTAGAGGTTGTGAGCAATGGTCTGGAAAGAGGCTTCGGTCTTGTGCGAGCCTTGCGTACCTGGGGGAAGGCACCGTAGTTCCAGGTATAACCCTTGTGAGAAAAACAGTTACGGACAAACCGCAACTTTCCCCTTCTTCGTATCTTGCTTGATAGGATTGAGCGTTTCTTCTTTGGATATCTATGCAGCAGGATTGGGTTAATACGACGCTAGATTCTGTTGGGAAAAGCTGTGAGTGAAGAGGGCATCAGATAAACCTTCGTCTTCAATTGGTCCAACGAGGGGACCTCGACAATCATGTTCAGCACAGTCTGCTGCTCATTGGCGTAGAGGGGAATGTCGTGGAAAGGAGAGAGCGGTGTGCCATCCTTTTCGATGTAAACACGGTGCTCCAGAGTGTTGGGAGCAGCAATTTTACGGGCAGTGTAGACGGATGAAGCTTTTAAGTGGTAACCCTTTTCTGATATCGGAAGCGAGGCCATATTGACGTTGGATGGGAGGAATTGGAAAAATGACGAGCGAGTTGTGCAGCGCCGAGAGTGTAGACTTTGAAATTCAGCCGTGGTGGTGGGGTTGCACGATGCCAGCTTTACCAATGTCACTGCAGGCTGTCGGGCTTGGACAACCTGGCTTTCTCGCACAGGACAGCGATACAGCTCGAAAGAAAAGCTAATGGATGCGATTGAGGGCCGAACATGCAGCCACGGATCGAATGTCGGAGCAAGAGCAACTGAATCGGTCAAAGGTTCCAAGGTTGGCTCCTCAACCAAGCCCTCCGGACCCTGGATTGGCATATCAAGGTAGGTACCTGGCCGCTACCTCGGGAATACGATTCAGTCACTCGGGAACGCTATCGGGTCGAGTCGAACCCATCTTCTAATATAGTCTATTAGGCTTCCAAAATCCTGCCAATATGGGCACCTCTTCTCTCATCAATTCATCTTCGTGACCACCCGTTTCGTCTACTAGCGTGAAATCACCATCATGGTCCATTGTCCCATCCTGCAGGCTGCCTCCATGCCAGTCTACATAACCCTGCTGGACACCGCTGTTCCATAGATCGTCGATACGCTTATCGAACTCATCAAAATCCTCACCATAAGAAGGGGCATCGCAGATCCCCTCACTTTCGAGTGGGACATTTGGTCTGATAGGAGCCCTACTTCCAAGCCTTTCAAAAGTTGCGTAGTCATCGTACTCAAACTGGTAGTCTTGTGCTGGTGGTTGAAGTGGTTCTTTTTCGGGCCTTGATTGAGTCTGCTCGTTGGATACCTTCTCCGCCTTTTCCATTTGAATCCCGAGTCTATGTCCTCTTTGTGTACCACTATATTCTGATGGCCTCGAAAGTTGGATAGATAGTGGCTTCGCGACCGCGGCCTCGCATTCATGCAGTAAGTGGGATAGTGATGAAGACGAATTTTGTACTATGTCACATCTGACTGCACTGGGGCTTGACTTGACCATTCGCGGGATCTTGGCATTGCCCTCAGTGTTCCTAGCAGCTGTTGACATAACTTTGCTTTCCCTCTGATCGGACTGAGATTCAGCATGGAAAAAACCCTTGCTGTAAGCTTCTTGTCCTTCACGATAACGAGCCGGAACTTCCCGATTGTCGCCGCTGTTACGAAGAGGTGGTTTTGGCAACTCTTTGCCCCTGGAAGGTGGCCGCGACGCCCCTAAGTGGGTAGGTCGCCGCCTCAATGTTTCCTTGTCGGGATGAGCAGTCCTATCCGAGGCGTGAGACGACATCAAACCGGTTACTGAAGATATCTCGTGATCGGAGATAGACCAAGTATAGTGACTTGTATCATGAGGCTCGTTTCCTCTGCTTCCAAAGCCCAGAAAGGGCCTGCCTGGCAGTTCGACGGCCGGAAGAGAACCTGCGCCAGTTTTTGAGCCTTCTACTGCTTTGTCCGAGGGCGTAGAGGATGGAAGGGCGACTGCTTGCTGCTGTGAAGCCTGCTGGCCGAGTGATTCGCGTCTGAGATCATATGGATCTGTCTTTTGCTTCTTTCGGTTTCTTGTACTCTGAATATTTGGGTCGCGCTCTGTTAGCGGGGGTTTTTTTGCTCCAAAGAAGCTCGAAATTTGCTCATCGTGCACCTTCTCTTGCCTTCTTTTTCTACTATTGCGCGCTTTCGTCGCTGCTTTGGGAGATTCGTTGGAAGGCGCCCTCGGCTTCTGCAAAAATTTCATCTCAGAGAAGCAAAGATCCGGAACTTAATTTACCGTTAGATGACTAGAAGCCCCCATTTTAATGCTTAACTTACGCCCTCGGCCTCTCCTAGGTGAGGAAGCCCTTCCATTTCTGAAGAGCCCTGCATCCTTCGACGTTTTAAGCTGTGTCACCGAAACCCCCGTTAGCCAAATGCTTCACTCGCAAAATCCCGCCTACCTCACCGTCAATCGATCCCTTGCTACATTCTTTGCATGAAATGTATGTACAAGGCCAACTCCAGGCTTCTCCTTACTGCGTCGAACTTTATTTCCTGTTTTGGCTTCTTTTCGCTTGTCCGATTTCGTCTGCCTTCGCTTCTTTGACTTTTCTAGCTTTGGATCATACCGGTCCTCCCGTGTTCTCCTCCTGCGTCTTTTCTTATACGGTCCACTCGACGATGTAGTCGGTGCCGAGAGGCGCGTCAAGTCGCTAGAACTCTCCGACGGCGTGTCACTCCGAGATGTATTTTGAACCCCTTCTCTCGTGTCATGTTGTGAAACAGGGTCTTCAAGTAGCGAGCTATCTCTATATGAGTGGCGCCGTCTGCGCTTATCCCTCAGCAAGCCCGGTTCGGGGTTCGCGCGTTGGAGAAATGAGGGATGCCTAGTCTTGCAGCCAGTCCTTCCCCCTCTGGCGCAGATGTGTTCTGCAGCCATTGGTCAATGTCCATTGCAAGAGGTGGTGGTCTGCTAGAAGAAGGCAACAGCGGCAAGGTCTAGGAGGGTGGGGAGACGAATGCGGCTTCTGCGCCGCGAATGCTGCTTCGCTACCTATGCCGTATGGCTCCACTTATACCGTTGTATTGCTACCGCGAGGAAGTAAAGTCTGGACAGACTTGAAATACTCCGCGATTGCGCGCCAGCGATAGCCCACGCGTGGAGACTGACAGCTTTATTTACCGTGGAATTTTTAAGTAATATTCAAGAAGGAAGACGAGTGTCTATCTGAAATGTCTTGCTGACTGAACGCATCCTCGTTGATTTGTGGTTTTGCCGAATGGCGGCCGTAGGTGCAGCTGACCCGGTCATGCAACGCCGAACCCTGGAGCATGGGTTTCTTGAAGAATGAAATCTCACGTCAAGCCTCGACTGGCAATGTCCAGCTGCCCTCCGGGGTAATGGTTACACAGTACCAAGATGATGGCATCGCTAGTCGTAGAAATTGTGCTGGAAACCTCAATCGTGCAGGAGGCCAAAGCCATCAAGGATGAGAGACGACAGATGCACGGTAAGTTTCAATCATACCGCATAAGGGATACGTCTTGGCCCTTGGTAAACAGTCCTCAGTAAAGAGATGAAGTCGTAACGATACCAACTGGACGGCTTTGCCGAAATGCCGACGCGCTCGTTAGCGCCGGACCCTCTAAAATGGAGTAATGGATGCCCATCATTGCTGGAACCGTGGACACCCGGTAAAATCCGACGTTACGATGTATCATGCTCACTTGGTGATGAAAATGACAGATATTCGGTCTCTATCTCGGAAGGAAGAAATGCAGCCTTCTCATCCTTATGACCGGATTATCCCATTATGGAGCTTTCGAACTCTTTCACTGAGTTTTCTTCACTTTAACCGCCCCACCAGGACGTCAATTGGCTCTCTGTATGCCATAATGAGTTATTGTAATCAGCCTGCACAATGCGATCAGGAGAAAAAAGTGTTGGCTTCCCACTTCGTGATGGTCATCTAAACATTCACCAGTGGTACTCACATATACCAGTGATCCAGTTATACACGGAGTTATCTCCGTTGTTAGTACACGCACCGGAATAGCCTTGGCAGCACGCGTGTGGTACTGTGGAAGTGACCAGGTATGTCAAAATCGTACTAGGAAATCAAGATGGCGATGATGGAGGTGGCGGCATGTTATCGATTTAATGAATGCGCTAACGGGCTAACGTTCTTCTCCACACGCTAAAATCCGTTAAGCTTCCTCTGAGCCCAGATGCGCCTATTTGAGCCCGATCCCACGTTTGGGGGGTATCGTCCTTCTTCGCAAACGTTCTGGGAGGGGGACCCCTGTGTGGTTCTAGGCCTTGCAGCAGGAGCGCTCGATCAGGAGCGTCGTTGAGCGTAGCTAGAGACGACATTTTGCCCTATTAGGCCCGTACATGACGAGTAACCCTGCCTAGTACAGGAAACGTGCTCTTGCATAAGGCAAAAGCTTGGGTTCGTTGAGACGCAGCGAATCACGAAGGATAAGCCCTATTGGAGCCGCCGTCTGGGGCACCGTCGATGGGCCGCATGATCTTGTAAACACGGGACGGCAGCGATACTCATCCAGGTCAACTGCGTTCTGATCGCTTCCTTACAGCCAGCGCTGCCTGCAGCGGCATCCTTCTGCTGCACACTTGCCACAGCACACGCATTACTGACCCCGGACCAGCTTCTGCGAACCAGTCCTCTTATCGGCATCTGCAAGATTAGCCGTCGAGGTTGGCGCGCATTCACTAACGTCTGATGAGTGGTCTCTAGTAGAACGAGAAAGGCCTTAGCGTCGTATTCAGTCATCGAAGGAGGGGAGCTCTTGGCCCAGTTTCTTGTGCCCCACCAACGGCGGCTCTCGTCGCCTTCCCCATCACCATTTACCTTGAACACGAACCGGATAGCCGTGCTCTTGATTATCTCCCGTAGCCTTGGTCGGCGCTCAGCTTGGAAGCGCTTCCATTCATTCCCGCTGCCTCGGATCTGCCCAAAGTTTGTGACCTGTCACTCTGTCCACTAAGCCGGAAGCCGGGGCCACTCTGTCTCACTTTGCAACATTGCGCCACTGCCCTGGAAGTGGCCGTTTCATTTTCTTCTCTTGCGCCGTCACTCGCCCTCCATCGTGACCTCACTTATCACCTGAACGGAATTGACTGGGACATTGAGCGTGCCAGAGATCGGTGGTGCCCTATCATGTCCAAATTGTTCATTGGGTCTGCATCTTCAAAATGCCTTGGAACCATATCGATGGAGACTGAGCTTACTCAATCCGTAGCGGCCTCGCATGGCATACTGATGACCTGACCCTCCGTTCCAAATTCGAGGAGTTTGGCCAAGTCGAAGAAGCTGTACGCCCCCGCATCTCCAGTATCTGTACTTTCGGCTGACGCCAACGTAGATTGTCGTAAAGGACCGCGATACGGGTCGTAGTCGCGGATTCGGCTTCGTGCGCTTCACCCAAGAGTCGGAGGCAGATGCAGCCATCCAGTCGATGAACAATGTTGAGTGAGTCATTGCATTATCAACACTCAGCTGTGCGAAGAATTTCGCTTGGACAAGGCTTCAGACATCTTTGCCTCCTGCCAGGTTGGATGAAATTGGCGCGTAGCCGAGTGAACGCTCTCGTCTTTACTGACTTCGAGTAGATTCGATGGCCGCACGATTCGCGTAGACAAGGCTTCTGATCGCGGTGGTGGAGGCGGCGGAGGCGGCCCAGGTCGTGGCGGATATGGCGGCGGCCGTCCTGGTGGCTATGGGGGCGGCTACGGGGGAGGATACGGTACGTGAATAGTACACCAAGCGCGATACGGTACATTAACAGTTTACGTAGGTGGTGGCGGCGGTGGCGGATATCAACGACAAGGCGGCAGTAAGTTCAATAGAACATAGTCCTGTCCACATATACCGTACGACTTACTAAAAGCACCCAGGTTATGGAGGCGGCGGATGGGGAGGTAGCCAGGGTTACGGCGGTCAACCTGGTGGAGGCGGTTACCAACAAGGGGGTTCCTATGGTCAGGGCGGTCAGCAAGGCGGTTCTGGTCAATGGTAGACGACTCAATACCGAGCTCTTTATTGCAAACCTGGTCTCTTCGATTCCATGGGCTGGATGATGGGCATTTAAACTCGGAAACGGGAATGGAAGTTCTTTCAAGACTGTGACTGCTGAGGAAAGGTTTCAATTTGAGAGATGCTCTACTTCAGTTTTTCTTGGCTCGAGATATCCACGCGCTGCCTTTTGCTTTCTGTAGGCTTGAAATATATATGCAAGCCAAACTCTACTCCTGGGCCTGCTCCTTTGCTTCTGTGAAGGAGAGCATTACTTTAGTCTCTAGAATCCAAGACATGACGACACTGGGTAATGATTCTGGCAACATTGAGCTGAGTTTTCCAATTTTGAGTTTGGTGGCGAATGAGCATAATCAAAAAAGACCCTTTAAAGATCAAAAGGAACTTGGGAAGCCCAGGAGCTGAAATAGTGACGGCATCTCGGATTATTATTGTACCGATCAGATTTTCTTGGGTCCCAAGCATCGACAACCTAAGAACCGACGCAAGACTAACCCGCCAACCAAAAAAATATTCGTTGCGGTCAGGCGGTCTGTTATGTCCGATCAGCACCAGAATATCATCCGCTTCACTGGCCATAGATTCCTAACGCAGCGTCATGTGCTCTCTACGCTCACCGGACGGCCTATTCGAATTTCCCAAATTCGCTCTTCGTCCCCTACCAGTCCTGGACTGCTTCCGCACGAGGTCTCCCTCTTACGTCTGCTTGAGGCCATCACCAACGGAACAACCATTGAATTTTCTTACACTGGAACTACCGTAGTTTACAAGCCAGGATTGATAACTGGCAGTGCAGCTGGGTACGGCGCAGGCAGCGGTGGTGTGATTACTCACGATATTCCAAACACCTGCTCCCGAGGTGTGAGCTATTTCCTCATTCCGCTTTGTCTCTTGGCACCGTTTAGCAAAGCGCCGGTAAAGGTCCAATTTACCGGTGGCGGTGTTATCACGTCTGGGACAGCTCACGGCGACATCTCTGCCGATAGCGTGCGTACAGCCATTTTGCCCATTTATGAGCAGTTCGGTATTAGTGGAGACATTCAGCTGCGCATTCTAAGAAGAAGTAACCCGGGACATGGGGGAAGGGGCGGGGGGTGGGGAGGTGCAACTCGTATTCGCGAGCCAAGTGAGACTGCCCAAAACTCTGCATTTGCTCAACCCAGGAAGAGTGAAGAGGATCAGAGGAGTCGCATACGCGACTGGTCTTGGTGGCGCCAACAATGCGCGAATGATTGAGAGCGCACGAGGTCTGCTCAATCCTCTCGTCCCTGATACCTACGTCTATTCGGACGTGTCATCAGCTCCACAGCTACCCATCGAAGGAAGATCAGTGGGCAAAGACGGCAAGCCAGTAAAGCGTAAACTTGGGGTAGGGTTTGGAATATCGCTGGTTGCGTACACGTCAACAGATGTCTTGTACTCAGCAGATATGGCAAGTCCGCCAGAGGGGGGGAAGACACCCGAAGATGTCGGGCGCCAATGTGCTCTGCAACTGCTAGAGACGGTTGAGCAGGGCGGATGCGTCAGTGCAGTGGCAGCTCCAACCACGTTGATTCTCATGGCAATGGGCTCAGAAGATGTGGGCCGTGTACAAGTAGGAAGGAATGTGCTTGGGAGTGAAACGGTGATCGGCCTAGCAAGAGATTTGAGAACTTTTGGGACAAGTGGATGGGGCCTTCGGGATGCTCCAGGAGACAATGAGGACGTCATCGTAAGTATAGTTGGAGGTGGGGTGGGCAACGTAGGGCGAAAGATTGCTTGAGACTTCTCAAGACCCAGCTCTCGAAATGCTTAATAATATTTTCAGCTATACTCAAATGCTGGGGGGTCACAAGTCATTCTACATACCAAACCGACCTCGAA
>JAGFMW010000202.1:0-32608 GCA_021030935.1 Astrothelium subdiscretum
AATAAACTTCTAGTTTATCTATATCTATCAATAATAATAAAAATAGTGTATCTATTTGTATAATATAAAAAATAATTTGATTGATTGAAGAATTAATTTGAATTGAGTCGAACAAAAAAATATTACCAATATCAAATTAAATTTGAATATTTTTAATTGTAATTGTATCTAGCTTTTTGTTGATAAAATATATATAAACAAAAAATTGACTATAATCTATTATAGATTTGTAAAATATATCGATATTAATTATAATATCAAAAAAAATTGTACTACTATAATATTGCTTGTTCGCCATTATAATATAAATAAAAAGATTTGGTAACAAAATAATATAATCTATAAACAAATAGATAAAAAATTGATTAGCAAATATTAAAATAGCAATTTGACTATCTATTATTCTTAATTTGATAATAAAAGTATTAGCAATTATTTTGTTTTTATTAGCTATATTATTGTTGTTTAAATCTATTGCAATTAATATCTAAATTATTTTATTTTTAGAGTTGTTTTGACTAATATATTTGTCAATATAATAATAATTATAAAAATATTTCAATTTTCTATTTCTATTAATTTATAAACAAAAACAAATTTTTGAAATTTTATATTTATTTTGAAAATAATTGATTGATTAACAATTATTTTTATTATATATTTAGTAGAAATATTTATATAAACGTTAATAATTTTGTTGTTGATTATTATTACTATATTAATTATATTTTGTGAATTAATTGTTGACGCAATTTCTCGAACTATTATAGTAACACCAATCTATATATATTATTTTAAATATACTATATATAGTCTTAAAAGTGTTATATAATTTTTTATAGTTGTGAAATAAGATTTTTAAATTAAAAATTAGCTCAAAAATATTTTTGAAAACGCAAATATAGATTATATTAAATTAAGAAAAAAGACAACAACAAACAAAAAAATATAAATATAAAAAAAATAGTATTTATAATAGTATATCAAAATTATTATATAGTTCTTGTAGACGAATATATAATAGTTTCAAAGTGTTTATTATTGATTTGTTAGAATTTTGACTAATAATTGATTTTAGATTAGTCGAATTTTATAAAGCTAATTAACGATTGTGATAATTAATAATCTTGAAATAAACACAAAAAATAATAATAATTTAATTCAACGCCGATATATTATTTGTTTTGATTTAATAGTCAAAATATATTATTAAAGCAATATTCTTTAATATACAAAAAAATATTATTTTATATCAATTATTGTTGATTTATAGACAATTATAAATATTATAAAAAATAGTGAGACTAAAACTAAAATAATTGTTGTCAAATTCAAAATATTTATATTTCTCTAGAAAAATTTTTGTGAAAATAGTAATATTTTGCTAAACCAAAATAATAGTAGTAGTAGTAAATATAATAGACTTTCTATATTAATTAAAAAAAAATTAATTAAGAAATTAATTAAAAAAAAGTTTATCAAATAGTTAATTAAGTTTCTTTTTAGATAAAAATAATTGATCAAGATTTTTTTGTAACGAAAATAATTGTAATTAATTTAATAATTGTAATACTTTATATTTAATTAATTTTTATAGTCGTTTGAATTCGATATTAATTTTCGCAAATAAAATATATATTTTATCTATTAATTATTTAAAAAGATTTTTAATTTAAATATATTTATATAATATTTGAGCAATAGAATATCTTTTCTAACGCCTAATATAAATATCGCGTGCTATTAGAAAATTACGTAATCTTGTAAAAATAGAAAAACCAAATAATTAAAAATTATCAAAAATATAAATATTAAATTGATTAACAAAATTCTTTCAAAAGTTGCTATTTATATAATCAAATTTGATTTAAAAATTTTGTGTGATTTTAATATATTTATTAATATTTTTAGATATTATTGTAGACTTCTCTTCGAATAATAAGCTAGCTATTTTGATAGATTAATATTAATATATAGATTGACGCGTAGATAGTCAAATTTGTAGATATATTAATCAATTTGATTGATATCTAAAAAGCTTTGGTTGCTCTATTCGATAGATTGATAGATTGAGATCGATTAATAGAAATTTGGTTCAATAGCGTTTAATAATATTTTTTTAGTAATTTGATTCTAATAATATATCAAAAATAGCGATATATATTTGCTCTAGAAATATTTAGAAATTTTTCTAGAGTTTTTGAAGTCTTGCTAATCTAAATAATCAAACTAATTAATATAACTACACCCAAGATCTATACTCACGTCCTATCTAATAGAGTGAATTAGATCGATAGATAAAGCATATTGTTATTAGATGCTAGGCTACGTGGCTAGATATCTAGATGGTGAACACGTGACCAAATTACCCCTATCGACGGTGAGGGTAGAGAATCCAAATGATCCACCACACTATTGATCGACATTGCTAGCCAATGATCGACATTCGTAGCCAATGAGAAGCCTAGGAAGTGGCTAATCCAACAATGACTTACGCTCCAAAATCGACAAAACCACTCAGGCAGCGCACCCTGCAGCGCGAGTTGCAGGGTCAACCGGCTTGCCGTAACAAGAGCTCCGCAGGCACAAGGAAATGTTTGCAGTATAATAAGGCAAGTAATACCAGAGACAACCGGCGTACTGCTTGTCTGATCGTATAAGATTTGGATAATTGGGTATGGTGCTGAAAGTATATCTTCGGTCAAGGGACCCATAAAAAGCGGAATGACAATGGCCAAGGGGAGGGAGAGAACAGCTCCGATCTGAGTTGAGCGGAAAATAATGCTGGGGACCCTCACTTCGGGGTCCGCTACTTCAGCAGCCATATGGACAATTCCATCGGGGGCGGTATACATGAAGTAAATCAGGGTGAGTCCTTGGCAGAAAGCGAATCCACTATTGCCCCATGCAGTGTCACCGTCGTCAATGGTACCGGAAAAGAATGCCATGTGAGCGGAGTTACGTTCGCCCGTTACTGGAAGGGCAACTGTAAGTATGATGACGATGACAAAGACTAAGACAAGACCCAGGACTTCCAAAGGCCTGAGAACAATCCTCATATACTTGTTGAGGGTACACCAGAACCAAAGTAGGATAATGCCCAGACCAATGCCGACTTGGACACCTCCAACCTGATGGAACGTCCAACCTGCAACATTGGGATGGTAAATTTCGACAAGCTCCATCACTTGAGCGGACATCAGAGCAGGGAGAAGTGCGGCGGCAAGGACCCATCCGATCCAAGTAACGTAGGCTTGAATATGGCTGAGCATTAAACGGCCTTTATCACCAAACCAGGTGGGCGCATTTGTATACATCCATATGTATTGGCCACCGACGTATGGCTCGCTTGGGTTGCGTCAGAGACAGCATGCCATACAGGTGGTGACTATCTTACACTGAAGCCATCTCGGCCAGGCTGCCGGAGACGCATGTTGCGACGAGCCATCCTATGATGGGGCCCCAAAAAACCACTCTGGGGCCTCCGGTCAAGAGCGCTGAACCCAATGTGTTGATGAAAGCAATGGGTGTACTTTGCAGGTTCACCATCAAAGACACCCCGTCGAATGTCCTGATGAAGGCGTCATATTTCTATCGCGTGTCAGCATTAGCTTTCATTACACCGTCTGTGTCATAACCGTACGCTTGGGCTGTATTTGGGTATACCAAGAGGTTCCGCACTGGTCGAAACTGGTGGTGAGTCAACGCTCCTCTGTGTGTCCTCAACGGTTTTAATCTCAGTCATGTCGCCTATCCTCGTGTGCGGTTTAAGCTTTCGACCCACAGCAGAAAGTTTTGACGGAAGGTCGAGAGTAAGACATGATGGCGTGGGAACGGCAGGGAAGTTGTAGAACCATCTGATCCACACCAAGCGACCATACTCTGCACACCAGTTCCGATCCAAGCACTTCAGACTCGGATTGCTCGACCGGGGAGAGCGCTAATGCACGCTGTATGCGGAGTATATCAGTCAGTAATTCGGACGTTGCTGCAGAAAGACTCCCGCATCGTCAGCTATCTTGACATTGTTATTAGCAGCGTAGACGATCTGCATCATCTCCAATTGGTCTCTCATCCAGTTTTAGACGAGGTACAATGGCCGCTGTATCGTGAAGTGATCAACAGTCAAGCAGCCGCCGGCTCTCTGGTCTGATTTTGGGGACCTGGTACCTGCGCTCTCCCTTGCACCATGGCGGTCAAAACTCATGGGCCCAGCTTACCTGAACGCGGCTGCACGCAATTTTTCATTTTCAATTCTATCAACTCTAGTGTGCCCTTTTTTTGCTCAGCACATATTTAGAGATACTGATAAAGTCCGAACAACCTTTCTAAAAATTGAGAGCTTTAAATTTCGGTGAATTCATGGTGTTTGGTGTGAAAAATTGTATTTTTCTTGGGGTGATCCACGACTTCTGACCACCATGGTGCTTGGGCAGCTTCTTGGGAGCCAAGGAGGCAGCTACGAAGCAGGAGATCGAGAGGTCCGGCTTTTGCCTTGCACCGAACTCTAGTGCTGAGTGCGCACACGTGCGGCACAGGTAGTGTCAAGTCCACCATCCCGAAAACTGAAAGGATGTGACAATCCCAGCTGCATTGATGCCGACTTTTATTGTCCCAAATCATCCAGTGGCACAGTCTCATGATACATGCATGGAGCATTAAATTTTCGCAAGATCTTCAAGGAATAAAGACTAATTGTATTTCTGGACTCGACGGCTCTTGAAGATGCTTGGCAGGCGCTTCTGGCACCAAGATTAGACCCAGAATTTCGGTTAAGAAGGATTCCGCAGCGAAGCCCATGTGGACATCAGCACCAATCGATCACTGGCGAACAGCCCGCCACTCTGGAAGCTTTTAGTGGCAACATCATGCATAAACTGTTGTACCTGGCAAGAATTGAACAATCCTTGCTCTTAGGCCATGAGAAAGATTGACTTGGGACACCATCATGAGCCAGTAGCGCGCCTTTCCTATCAGCCGTATTTGGTTGACACTCACACAGGGTTGCCACCAGACGTAAGCAGGCATTTCTTCTGGACATTCCCTACGGTAGACTCGAGGAGAGCCCTGTCGCCCGCCTGACACTCCAATGTCCTTGGCGTCTTTCAACGTGACACTGTTTTGTATTTGCAAAAGATGTTCTCAGGCGACCTGACCAGAGTAACCCCTGAGACTTGGGCGCTCATCGTCCAAGGGTTTGCCTTTGCATTCCAATCTGCTCGCAGCTTTGAGCATCCGCAAGATGAAACATAACCAAGGGTTGTTGATTATGAGCGGTTTGGAATACGAGCTTGCCAGTTCTCCGACAGACTGGTCCTTAGATGCTGTTTGTGACTGGCAACCGCTCAATCGAATTTGCACTAAACCTACCGATCCGACACGTTGAGCGGCGCAGAGCATATCTCATTGTCAATCAGTTCCCCTGATGAAGCTGGCCAGAAAAGTTCCTTCACTTGCATAACATCCTCTTTCAAAGTAGCTACAAAGGACTATACATTGAAGAGAGGGAGAGTGCTAAAGAATAGAGAGTCGAGTAAGAGAACCTTCACTGGCCGACCCTCCACGCTTCAGTCAAACTTTTGTATCATTTGCAGCGAAGGAAATTCACAGACACGCCAGCATGACCACACTGACATCTCGACATGTCAAACGATAATGACGTTTCGGAACCTTTGCTGCGATTGACGCCTACGGATCAGAGGGCATTTCCTCTCATCGTTGCTGTTGTGGCAACGACGTGTGCAGTAGGAACAGCAGTTATCAGACAATGGAAAAGAGGAAGAAAACTCGGGTATCTGTCTCGATTCGATGTCGTTTCTTGGTTAGCCATCGTAAGTGGCCCTTGGAGCTTAAAGAAAGACAAGTAGGACTCGTAAGTGTTGACTGACTCGATGCCCAGGGATTTCTCATCTCTGAAACAGCTACAATTGTTGCTGCAGCTGTGGATGGCTTGGGAAAACACGAAGAAGCCCTGAATCATCAACAACTTCACAACACAAACAGAGTAAAGTAACCTCGGTCCACGCTTTCATCTCGACGACATCGGCTCATTATCGAAAAGTATCTATCCACCAGCATTTTCCTCGGCCTTTTCGTTATTGCGCTTTCGCAGCTGTCATTTGTCGTCTTACAGTTCGATATCAAATGGCACAGCGGGCTTTCCGATACAATACAAAAGATATCTATGGGCCTGATTACCCTCAAGGGGCTTGCAACGCTTCTTGCTTTCGGGCTGCAATGTTCTGATTCGAGCGAATATTGGTTATACAATCCGCAGGGATGTCACGATGGACTGCCGTACCTCTTCTTCTCAGCATTCAATCCAGTGCTGGATTGCTTTCTCGTCATCTGCATTCTACCGTTACTACGACGCCTAACCAAGAAATCCTCACGGCGAAGCAATATTGTGATATTTTTCTGCTTCAGATTGGTGTAAGCCTCGCTGCCTCTATCCTTCCAGTGTTCCGCAGCTGCAAACCTTCCTCTAACATCCGTCAGCATCATTCCAGTCAATATCTGGTACTTAGTATTATACGGACAGAGGAGGTTTAGTAAAGACCAAACGTGTAAGCGGGCTCTTTGCATCGTCTCTCGCCTACTAAGTCTTGTCAATTTTCAGGGGCCCAAATAGACATCATCATATCCTGGCAAGTCCTCCTCGCAGTGACCACCATCACCTCCGATTTCGCCACTATCAGCACCGAAGTCCAAGCGCTATCCACCGCCATGCTCGTCGGTACCGGAGGCGGTGCCCACGAAATCAAGCGACATTTCAAGGTATCCAAGGGATCCAATCAAACCACCATCGCTGAGTCGTTGAAACTCAAATGCCGGAAAAGCGCAAAATCTAATAAAAGAAGCATGTCTCGTGAGCTAGGTACCACGAGTTACAGTGAAGGTGGCTTGGACCAGGACGATTCGAGCACAAGGAAACTGACGCCCACGACGCTGTCACATCAGCAGCATATCACGGTCACGAAGAGCCTGGAGCAGACGTGGGAGGATGGGAGTGGAGAAGATATTTCTGATAGGAGATGGAACGTAGTGTGACATATTATGCGACAAGGGCTTCATCGCATCATGGATTGGCTCGGCAAACAAGCCGTGGAGATTGGAATTGACGGAGACCATACTCGGAGCGATAAAGAATTGGTCAGCGGTGGATAGGATCGTACGAATTCAGCGGAAGACTTCACTGCCCCTATCAGTCCTCTGCCTACTGCCGGCCCTTTGTGCCTACGAAGCTACTCGGACCTGGATTTCCATCTTTATCAATGAATTTGCCTGGCGTTTGCAGCCTTTCGAGTGAATGGGTGGATGCATGTAATGATCGGTTGGATTTTCCGGATTTTCGCAGATTGTTTCCCACCGTTTCCTACACGATAAGATGATTCACGCGCTGCGGTATGGAACAAACGTAATAAACGTGGAACGAGGCGTTGATAAGGACTTGGGCTCTAGCTCCAAGGTTTAATGAATCCGGAAACGGTCGAGCAATAATCGGTAGCTACCTGGTCTTGGGTTGGTATGAATGAAGATAATTTTGCACATGGTCACGACGATTGATTGAAATCTGTATACGCAGCGCAACGAGAGACTAGCGAGCGTTATAGTAAGTGCCAAGTCTTGCAAATATTCTGTGTGAATTTTCAATACGTATGATGAACGCAAGATTGCTAAACCAATAGAAGTACAAATGAAAGGGGTGGGTATCCGTTCTGAACCGCGGGGCGCCACTCCATAATCATAACTACCGCCTCTCTGCGTTGTCACACTGCTCAATGAAGCGATAGATGCCCTCAAAGCCTTGATACTCCAATGGACTATGTTTGGGCTCTGGCTCGTACAATGCCTCACCATCTAGTTCGCTACTTCGTAGAGTGTGGTAGCCTGACGGGGATGACCTAGCCCAAGGATTCTCCGGCATCGGCTCAAATTGCTCGTATTCCGACTGTGTAGAAGAGTCGGAGAACAACTGGAAATCCTCCGACGAAGAGACCATATGATGCCACTCAATATCTTGCTTCTGAGGACGCTTTACAGCAGGCGGAGCTTGCTCTTCGTAAAACGAGCACTCCGATGTGTTGTCACTGGGAGCAAATGGGAAGAGAAGCGCAATCTCGGTACCAGCGTAAGCATCAAAGTCCTCATCTTGAGTAATGACGCCGCGCCGGACACCGAGTTCATTACACAGCCTCTCCACAGTGTCAGCGTCGCACCCAGGGAAATGGACGCGGAGGGACGATGAGCGGTACGTGATTGGCAGATCGCCGAGGGCGGACAATCGCTGCAAGTCGTTGAGGACGGCGGAAAGATCCTTCAGGGCGCGGGAGAAGTCGACGGAGATCATGTCGAGCAGGCCCTCT
Source organism: Astrothelium subdiscretum (assembly GCA_021030935.1). Lineage (NCBI taxonomy): Eukaryota > Fungi > Ascomycota > Dothideomycetes > Trypetheliales > Trypetheliaceae > Astrothelium > Astrothelium subdiscretum. The sequence continues at coordinate 8,367 of JAGFMW010000202.1, forward strand.
GTGTTGAGGGTATGGGCGGTGGTTTCTGGTGCAGAGTATGAGAATCCGGCGATGCCGTTCAGCGGTGTAAGAGCGGTGATGGTCGGGTTGACGTTGAAATCAATGTAGGAGCCAGGAGTGGCCTTGGGGAGAGCACGCATCTTGCGGCAAGTCTCTTCCTGCAGGGAAGTGACGGCCTTGTAGCGCTTTCCTCCTGTGACAGGACTGGGTCCATCATACTGCACCTTCTGGCCGGACAGGAAGAAGGCTCGGACAGCTTGAGATACGTTCTGGACGACGTGCTGAGGTTGTGCGGGGCCGTGTGAGAAGTATCGAGGACCTCCTATCCGACCCGCACCCACTGAATAGCCTCCAGCCGTCCTACCCAAGGTGCCGCCCGTGAGATTGGGTCGGAGTGTAGAAGCAAAAGGTGCACGTCCCGTCGAGGCATTGACGCGTGTCCCAATTCGTGACTTAGGGAAGGAGGATTTGTCGTACTTGACACCGGCAAAACCGGATGACGTAGTGAAGCGGCGGACGGCAGTGTTGATAGCATTGTGAGTGTGGTACCATCTGCCCTTGCTCTGGCGGAGGAAAGCTACGGGGTCGATTGGCTGACGAGGCTCAGCACGGACGAAGACCGGTTGAAGATTCGATCGATGAGAATCTGGGATTTGTGACTGGACAAAGCGGGTGGCCTTCTTGAACCCAAGCCTAGATTATCTGATCAGCGCAATCCCTGGATGAAGAGATGATCGAAAGTACCTTATCAGCTTGACGTTCTTAGCCACCAGCTTGTGCAGATGGCCCGCCGAAGGCGCCATGTTCGCTGTGTGTGAATCTCCCTTGAGGAGTCGAATGGAGTGAAGGCGAGGATTCAGGCAGCATTCCAGAGGATCTTTGTTAGGGTCGGGTCGGAGTACTAAGGCACGAGGGGTGCATAGCCACATTGCCACGGAAATCGGCGGAAACAACTCCGAGCCGTTGCGTGGCTGGTTGATGGTCCGTGTTACTCACTAGCCACAACTTTCGTCTTGATACCCACACCACAACACCATCATAATGCCAGTAACTTCCATAAATCTCTCTGGGACCGCTGGATTACATGGCCAGATGCGAGTAGAATCGCTCGTATGCATTGAAAACTACCTGCTCCTTCAGACAGAACCCTTCACACTCATGGAGAACCTCTTAGCGATACTCGCATTCCAGCGTTCGACGCGTAGATTACTTGTCAGGTCTCGCGGAATGTAGCTCTATAATAACAACCCGCGTTGTTAGCCTTTCCTTTGCCTTCAAATCTTATTTCTGAAATCTTTGTCTTTTTCGTACAGGAAATAAGCCGGTGAATAAAGTTATAATGAAGACCTTCAGCTCTGTATCTCTTGTGCTTGCATTTACATTGAGTTGCAATGCATTTCCGTTTTCAAGATGGTTCAAGAGGCAAACTTTGACGGATATGAATGATGGCGAGGGCTTCAAATTTCCAAACATTGGAGGCCCTTAGCTAATGCTTCATTTGTAGTGGATATTCTGAACTATGCCCTGACCCTTGAGCATCTTGGTGCGTATCGCTGTTGTTGGAGCTCGATCTATCCACCGCTCATTGACCAAACCCAGAGGCTACCTTCTACCGCCAGGGAGTCGCCAACTTCAGCTCTTCCGACTTCGCCAAAGCTGGCTTCAACTCGACGGTTTACCAAAATATCAAGACGATCGCCTCGGACGAGAGCTCTCACGTCCAATTCCTCACCTCTGCACTCGTCGGTACATATCCACCATTTCGAACCCCTCCCCCCTAAACTTCTGACTAACACCCAAACAGCCACCGGGGCCCCGGCAACCGCAGAATGCACCTACGCCTTTGGCGTGACCTCCCCCGCTGCCTTCCTTGCCACGGCCAGCATCCTCGAGGGCGTAGGCGTGAGCGCCTACCTCGGTGCCGCCGCTCAAATCGCCAACAAAGACTACCTCACCCCCGCCGGCTCCATCCTGACCGTCGAGGCGCGGCACAGCTCGTATCTGCGCGCGACCCTCGGCGCGGCGCCCTTTGCCCAGCCATTCGACGTGCCGCTGACGCCCGACGAGGTGCACACGCTGGCGCACGGCTTCATCGTGCGCTGTCCGAGCAGCAACCCGCCGATAAAGGTGCGCGCGTTCCCGGAGCTGGTCGTGGATCCGAAGAGTCCGAGTCCGATTGTGGCGGGCGCGACGATCACGGTCGATACGGTCGGGTACAGTCTGGAGCCCAAGAGCCCGGGGGCGCACTTGTATGCGGCGTTTGTGAGCGTGACGGGGCCGGTGTGGACGAATGTGACGCAGTTGCTGGGGAGTCGCGGGACGAGGTTTAGTGTGACGATCCCGACGGGAGTCGAGGGTCAGAGCTACCTCGTGTTTACTGCGTGTCGTGAAGCGGTTACGGATGATACTGTTGTCGCTGGTCCCGCTTTGGTGGAAGTACGTAACACCTCTTGCATTAATGGTTGTGGACATGGCTGACAATTTTCAACAGATATCTGGGTAGGACAGGATTGGTGTTTCGGCGCCGTTGGCAGTCTTCGACCTTTTCAACAAAATTTCGTTTCTTCCGCACTATAGTATTTTAGCACTCTGTTTTGTTTGTGCAGTATTTTGGATAGCGCAAGCTTTCGTCCGGAATTTCGAGAATAGCATTAGTAACTAGAGACATGAGATCAAATGAATGACTCAGAGGACAATTCTGTCGTTACCTTCATTTCAAAAGCATCTAAGTCTGTCCGTTCGAACAGCGACCCTTTTTAGGAACCCCCTGAACACGGCAAACATGATTTGTTAGTCATCGGTTCATGGTCGGCGTGAACGTGTGACATAGCAGCAACAATTGCCGGAGGCATTATCCGATCATTCGATAGAACCTGAACCGTGACAGCATCGCCTCTGGGAAAGGCTTCGATCCAAATATCTACACGTTCAGTTGCCTGCCCTATGAACTCGATCTCGCAAGCAGCCTCGCCTATGGATTTGATAGCTGGCTCATCAGACACGTTGCGGTAATGTACAACGGATGGAAAGCGCGTCCATATAGGCCAATCTATGCATTTCTCAATGATATCCTGCCGGCCGAAGGTATCATGCTCCATCGATGCGGTCTGAGCGGATTATGTTTGGCGGAGGAGATCGAGTACCGTGGCTTCTGGGCTGATGCGTGCACGCATAGGAATGACCTTAGCGCATGGGCCGATCGCATCCCTAATCCCATCGACAGAGGACGTACGGCCACTGAAGAGATGTCCAAACACGACATCAGAAGATATCACAAAAGTTTCCTGCTTAGAACATCTTTCGCACTGTAAGAAGGCAACGTCTGGATCAGCTGATACGCAAGCAGTGTGAAATGGGGCAGTGCTGGTGTTGGAAGCAGAATGATTGTGTTGAAGCAGTATGAAGAGTTTATATACAGGATGAGAGGGGGAGAATGAGGTAAATATAGCTGAATATGCCCCTTCCTCGCCTAGCGTGCCTGTCCTAGGTGCCTGCCCTAAAAGCCGACTTTGTGACCAGTCCTGAACTCTCACGAAAGGGCGCAGATACTATCTCAAGTATAAATATTGTTTTTTCGTTCTCGATTGTTCGGATTCTCGAATTCAGAAATCAGAATGGCATGTTATCTCTTTCAACCATAACGAAATCTCAAGGAACCGGTCAACGCTTATGCTCTTCCGCCTTCGAACTATCTAGAAGCTCCGTTCTGAGGTAAATTACGTCAAGTAGAGCCGTTCTCTCGGAGTGGGTGCAGGTGGGCAATTCGCAGTATGCTAAAACCCAAATCGATATGATTATCGCGGAAAGACAAGAAAGCTCAGATGTAAACAAACCTCCCATATCCGAAAACCGGCGTTAACATCCTCTGGAAATTCCCAAACCCCAATTTCGTCAAGAGTAAATCCGGTAGAGCCACGAACAGTAAAAGGCTGGAAGCTTTTACCCCAAGCGGAAACCTCATTGTTCTTTATCTCCTTTGTCTTTGGGAGGACCTTCGGGTGTGCAAAGCCGATGTGATTGAGCCGAAGCTGAAAGATCGAATACACAGACTGACTCGAATACAATGATCGAACCGGGGTATCCAAGGCCGGGAATGTCTCCATCCTTCTCGCAGTGATCTCATTTACAACATGAACGGCACGCTTGACGAAAAACCGGCCCGGTTCAGCGATGATCGTGCATTTACGTGCGACGAAATCGATCAGAGCCAACTCAATCTCTGCTGCGCTCGTCTCGAACGTGTCATCATCGAAACCGCCGCCTATGTCTGGAACGTGCATGCCATGGCCTGTGGCGTTCCCGCAATCGAAAACAACTCGACTATCTGAAATAGCCTTCAAGACGGCGTTGCAGTGTAGTTTTGGATCCGCCTCGACATGGAATGATACACCGATCACATTGAGGCCAAGAGCCTTTGCTTCGGTTAGAAGTCTCTGGACGTTCCCGCTGTGAGCACCGAACACGGGAGGTACAGGCTCAGCCTCGCCCGCGGTAAAGGTAGCTATTCGTATGAGTAACTTGGCGGTCGGGTAGTGCTCCTTGATAGAGTGTAGCTCCTTCTCAGTGTCAAACGACATAAGTTCCACTCCATGCTTTGCTGCGAGTTTTAGATAAGACAAGGTCTTGAACGCGCATGAATAAATGAATGAACCTGGGTGCACTCCGATTGCCAGGCACTTCTGCACATCATCCCACAAACGAGTGACTGTAAGATTTATCAAACAACCCTTCGATGGTCGCCTTCCGATAGTGGAGTTATGACAATAAGTCTAGCCTCTATACTTTCTCTCGGAGCACAATTGGGCGGCGCAGTCGGATTCACGAACGAGGCATGAGCACAGCCTACTCAGTCAGTTGACATACCATTCCAGAGATGACCCACGATGCAGTGGGATCATGTACGCGCAACTGATTGGCTTACCCGGACAGGAGCGCAGGGAATCGAAACTAAGAAATAGCGAGACTTCGTCGGGCGACTGATCGCTGAGCCAGTACCAGCGCTGTTTTCGGACGGGCGGACATAGTAAATTTCCCCCGCATACGCTGGGGATACCCGGTCCGCTCGAATGAGGTCCTGCTCGGATAGTGATCGCTCGTCACAATACGCGAGAGGCGCATCGGTGATGTTACGGTAGAGCGGCCTCCAGACGCTAATCAAATTGGGACATTTCCTCCAGCCTGATGACGCTTGCGATGGACTGTACTCGACGATCCTGAGTCGGTATGCACCACTCATATATCTTCTCTCCTCTTCCTGGGTCAGATGCCGTTTGATTCGATGGAAGCCGCCTTGCCGCGTGTGATCTGTGAGATGAATCAGCTGTGCGTACGCTAGCAAGCTACGTCCACTAAAAGCAATGATACCAATGTGAATTGCTTTTACTGCTGGAGCTGGTAGGTTGAGGTCATTGGAAGCCTTTTGCTCTGCTGTCATTGGTGTGTTCATGCGCCTCTGTCGCTGGTTAACAATGCAGAAGACGAAGGAAGGGAGTGACCGCACGCGTATGTCGTAGCAAATGACGCGTTCAGCACCGAACCGCTCGCGTATGAGCTCGATAGTCTCTCTCACGTACTGATTGTCCGCCGCGTCCGTCTTGTCGATCACCACTTGAGAAGGACCGCGCTCAACTGCAAACGAATGGGTATCCAACGTGAACTCGCTCTCATGACCTCGGGTGTCATGCAAGGAGATTTCGCTGCGCGTGGAATACTCGAGATTCGTGAACTCGAACCCCTCTTGGCCAGGAAGCTGTGTGAGATGAAATGGCTTTTCATGTTTGTACTTTTCGGGATCAGAGAGATACTCCAGTGTTATTGGAATAGTATTAAGCATCATGAACGAATATGATTGGAAGCTGGAGAAGAAGGTACGAGGTTACAGGTTAGCGCCGTATAATTGTTTGATTAGTTCAGGGAGCGAATGGAGACACCGAGTATTTATACGCGCTAGCTCTGCGACCCAGTAATTCTGAGCCGCATGATCTCATAATCTGTTTGATGAGCACCGAAAACCCACTGCGTTCGCGACGTTTCTCAAATGTCCCGTCTCTATAAATGCCCGCTCCAATTTCGAGGACTTTCGCACAAGTCTTCGGAGCTGTTGGCTCGTGAAAACGCCATTTCGTGCACGTATGATTTGCAGGGCCATGAGCTCCTGGCCTTCTCTTTCTAAACAATCCTCAGCTAAGCCTCGTGGATCCTTTCACGAGTTGCCGGGGCGGTTGACGCGTGTAAAACTTTTCCCATGCACTCATGAATTGCAGCATCTTGTGCTCCTGGTTCGCTCCCGCAATGACGCTGATACCGAACGGTCTGCCGTGGATGTCAAGTATTCCTAAAGGCATCGTGCCGATCGGATAACCTATGGGTGGGGTCAGCCGGAGTTGATAAGATAGTGGCTCGCAGCATGAACCGACCAGAGCCGGACGCAACGCTGGACAGCGGGCAGTCTGTAACGATTGCGATGATGTCCAGGTCGTACTCCTTGAACACCTTGTCAACGCCATTTTCGCGTGTCAATTCGCGACCATTTTTGACGTTTTCGGCATTTTGAGCGGCTGTGATGGTTGTATTGAGAGAACTCTCAAGGTTGGACTGCGAAGGGTATTCTGAAGGTTGCGTTAATGGGTTTCATGTTGCCGAGATTGATGTGCTTACCAGGCGGTAGTTCCTTGTCAGCGTGCTTCTTATTCCACTCGACTAACTCTTCGAGATTGCGGACCTCGCTCTCGGCCAGGGCTTGTAAGTACTCGTTCATCCCGTCACGAAATTCGTACGCTGGAAAGTCACGGTCAGTGATCTTCATGAGGAGGAAGAGATATCGAGGAGTGTGTACTCATTATATCTCCAGTCAACGGCCAAATGTCTTTGCCTTGAGGAAGCTGGACAGGGTATTCCACATGTACGCCCTCATCGCGCATCTTGTCCATAGCATTGTGGTAAGCCGATGCCTATCCCTCGATTATTAGATCACGTTATTCACCATTACACGCGGGTGCACGCCCACCATTTGTGCGAGAGCCTCTTCCACTGGGTCAGCAAGGGATTCTGGTAGCCTCCAGATCTTCTCATCCAAAAAGCCAACCCTCAAGCCTTTGAAGTCTCTAGTCAGCGCGCTGGAGTAGTTCCTTGGCGGAGAGGTAGGTTGTTGGATGGTCTCCAATATGAGGGCCAGGTCAGCGGCCGAGCGGGCCATGGGACCTGGAGAGTCAAGATCGAGAGCAACTGGCATCACGCCATTCATAGAGACCGTCTTGTATGTTGGCTTCATGCCAAAAAGCGCCGCCCGAGACGCAGGAGTGATAATCGAGCCATCCGTTTCAACGCCCAAGGAGAAGAGGGAGAAGCCAGCGGACACGCCGACTGCGGACCCGGTTGATGATCCTCCAGCACTCTAGTCTACTTTTTAGCAACGTTATGGAGGGCTGTGGAAGGCACGCCGGCGTACCGAATGTCCCAGTTTCTTGTCTCCCGGGACAAGGCCTCCTTCCACGTACGCAGACGAAACCTGTCCACCGACCGCCGACCAGCCATCCATGATATCGCCCTTCCAATTGTTAAACTCCTACAATTGTTACATAATTAGTTTTGATGCATACTGTAGATGGAGACGGGTCGAGCGCACAGTACAAGCTGCTTTACCGATGAGAATCGCCCCAGCTTCCAACAGCTATGCTAAATCAGTAAGATGACTCGGAAAGGTCTTGGTGGGAATTTTACCTTCTCAGCGCAATCCGCATTTCCTTTAGGCTTAGAGCTCATGAGAGTCCAGCTACCGCCAGTGGTTGGCATTCCCAATGCTGGATCCGTTGCTATCGTATCCTATTGCTGTGTAAGGCGGGACTCGTGCACTTGAAGGGTCGCAAGACGTGAAATGTTTACTTTGAGCAAAAATGGTATTCCATGTAGGCCACTACGAGCTTGACTATTCTTCCGCTCCTCATCCAGAGTCTTGGCTTGGTCTAACAGGTTGTCACGCGGAGCTACGGATATCACGGCATGTAAATTTAGGCCAGCCTTGTTATGACGTTCAATTTGATCAAGGACCAGCTCAACAAGTGCGGCAGATGAGAGGTCGCCTCGTTCGAAATGCTGCTGAACATCAGAGATGGTCGACGTGAGCAGGTCAAAGGGTTTCACAAAGGCTTTTCCAGCCATTGTGTCAGGGAAGTGCTGATGGGGGTTTGTCACTATGCACTGGGCGGAGGTAAAGAGCGCGCGCGAACAAGTGTTGGAAGATTGTTGCAAAACGGCTTGTAAAGCAGCTGCAGAGCCGATGTTGACGTTGCAGATCAGAGGAAGAAGTCGCAAGGGCCTCATACGCAGCACGGTGAACATAAGAAGTGTAAAGTAGTGAAAAAGAGAAGCACTCTGGAGGCAAGCATAGAAAAAGTTAGACCAGTCACCAAAAGAGCTCTTGAGACAGCGGAAGAACAAAATTGTCCGCAGCAGAGCCTCATCCCGTGATCGACGCCATTAAGGTTCACACTCCTGCCCGAGCCCCCGAGTTGTATTTGTCCCTAAGAGCAGACCGGTGAGAGACGTGTTGAGGAATGTGCGGCCGGGAGACACCCCACGTTCCTCTGGCACCACATCGAGCGAGGATGTCTCTTTCTCTCGGATGCTTAGCGATGTCGCCTGCGGAAGTGAACCTGGCTCCGCCAGCCGGGGTCAAATCAGAGTTCCAGTCAGCAAAATTGGCGAAGCCACGCCATGAGAGGCCCAGCGAGGCTAGAGATATTACGGAAGTAAGTGCCGTGGGAATGTTGAAGTACAGCGACATCTCGTTTCCCAAAGACCGCATCAGAAACCTCAGGCACCACACATGCCGCTCAGTGAAGAACAATTGGGCGTGTCGATATGCAATTTGCTGCAAGTCGTCGTTGCTGCTGTTTCGCATTCCTCAGAGTTTTACTGCTACGGCTTGAGCAGAGAAAACCTACGCTGACATGAGCCAAAAGTCCAGAGCGAGACTGGCCGAAGCCACGGGCAGAAGGCTGGTTTTATCGTTTAAAGCAAATCCGTACTGATGGTGATCGGCCGCGGCCCATCTGGCCCAATTCCTAGGCCATCATGAAACCTAGCAACGGAGCAGAAGGCATGCCTCTCCGACGCAGAATGTTCTGCTATGATGAGGTCTGCAGGCAATAATTTTAGCACGAAGGCTAAGCTTTGCTTAGCATGCAAGTCCTGATGGAGATCGATCCTGCCAGCCTGGGAGCGACTCAAGGCAAGGCACAAATTGGAAAAGCAAAACGCGAGAAGAAATTTTTTTGGTGTTCCTGCAGCCTCTCATAGTCCTATTAGACCTTCCAGTCCATGCGAAGATGGTTGGGTCCTCCATGTTTTCGTGTCTTGCTAGCAGCGCCGGCTCTCATCTTATTGCATCCTCCGCAGCCAATCACAGTCAATTGCTCCGGCAGTGAGGCTGAAGCCCCGTTTGTAGGGCAACGAAGCTCTTGAGCCTGATTTCAGGAACCAGGGTCACTCGCTCAGGGTAGAGGAGTCCCAATTTCAGGCACCATCAAGGTTGAATCACACTGACTCAGGCTATGCTTATGCTCGCTCATGCTGGCTCATAGCGAACTTCTCTATCTTGACCCCAGCGCACGCATGAACCCGATGCAAGATTCGCCAGGTGGTCTCCTCTTCGGCGGATTAAAATTGAAAGGTCTTCCATCAGCTTCCAAGAATTGGATGATAGGGAAGACTTATTGCATTTCGGTGATAGAGAAGTTTTCAAAAGTTATGCTGGGCAGCAAAAGAGGCATGTGCCGTTAGTCGCTCTGATTCGACCTGAAGATTAATGGAAATAAATCAGATTACGCAATTCATTATGTGTTGAGATACTGTGATTAAAGGTTGCAGCAATATGATAATGCACTTGTACGCTTTACCCCTGGCTTAGACGAAATATTGTAAGGAGCGGCTTTTCTTTAGAAACCAAGAAGTCAGATTCAACAAGAGCCTTAGCATTTGCCTGAGATACAAAATAACAAAGCAATTCAAGGAGTGACTTCAGCAACGTTGAGCCCTTCCAGATACGAGATTTAGAGGAGAGGAAAAGCACCCATTCATTCACGCATTATTTTCTTGCCCTGCGCGACTTCAGCTTCTACCTTCTCTTGCCAGATCCAAAGGAACCTCTTGTCGACGTCTTCAATCAGCTTCTGCCAGTCACCACCATATTTCTCTAATTGCCAAATGTGCCCCATCTCGCGGCTCGTGGATACAAGCTTCTGCGTCCTTTCACGTCTAACCGCGTCATATGCTTTGAACGCATTTTCTATGCCAGAGGGACTGTCCACTGCTCCAAGTAATTCACTCAGCACATACGCGTCTTCGACTGCCATTCCAGCACCCGAAGCTTGATGCGGGGTCGTAGCATGCGCAGCGTCTCCGGTGACGCAGACACGTCCTTTATAGTATGTTGGTAGAGGATGATCGTACGTATCGAAGAGGGCCCAAATGTCCAGATGATCCATGAGTTCCACAATGTGTTGGACGGTCGGACCAAAGCCTTCAAAATCCGCAAGTAGATGCTTCTTCTCGGTTGGAACAACCCAGTTGGGGTCATCCCAAGACTCCTGACTAGACATGGCGACGACTGTGCGGTCGTTAGTCAATCTTCTTTTCAACGAAATCCTCTTGACCACTGCATGAAGCATTCACAAAACTCACCATTCATCGTCTTCCCTTTCTGAATGGGAAGACAAAGCACATGTCCATGATTGCCCAGGTAAATCTGGTTATTCATGGCCAACTCTTCCCCAATTGCCGCGACAGCCGTGTCCATTGGGATCAGGCCACGATAGCAGTATTTTCCCGAGAAGTGTGCATGAGCTGTTGGCGACTCTCCAAACAGGAAATGCCTGGTCTCGCTCTTGATGCCGTCGCAACCAACAACACAGTCGTGGGTTGCCTCAGTTCCGTCTTTAAATTTCAGATGAACACCACTTGCGCCTAAATCCTCCAACTTGGCCAGGCGTTTTCCAAAGCGAGCGACGTCTCGAGGAACAAGCTTCACAAGCTCGTCCAAAAAATCGGCGCGGTGCACAGTTGACTGTCCTTCAAGAGCATGGATGGTGTGGATGAACTTCCCGTGATCATCATGAATGTCGAAAAAGACATTTGCCTTTGATTCCCATTGACTGGTGGTTCCAACGAGCTTCATTGCTTCCGTGATTCTGGGATCAATGAGATCCATAGCTCGTAATGCGTTTGGGCTAATGGCGACGCCCGCTCCAATCTCGCCGAAATGATGGGCTGCCTCGTAGATAGTGACTTTGACATTGGGATGCCTCAGGAGACCAATGGCCAGCATGAGACCAGCGATTCCTCCGCCAACGATGGCAACATCTGTAGGTTTGCTTTGAGAGCTCATTATCTTTCAACTGAGAGAACAAAAATAGGACTATTCGTCAAGAAGGGGTTCCTGATAATCAATGGTTGGAGATGAGGACGATTTGGATTCTTCTTAAGTCCAATATAAATATCCTACCTTGTTGCGATGCTCGCTCTGTGAGTGACCGATGCGCGAGGGATGCGAAAGATACAGCTCGCTCTGCATCCAAAACACGCATAATGCGTGTGCCGTTTGTGCCATTGGCATGAAGATTTGCACATCATAGAGCAGGCATTCCTTGCTGTCGCTTGGACGCAGCCGTTCCTTTGCCATCGCTTAGACGCAGACCGTTCCTTTGCTATCGCTTGGACGCAGCCGTAGGCATCCGATCTCTGTCTTCGCCATGCGCGAAGATTACTTAATCATGACCAAGACCCAGAGATTCATCACTATACTATCCCTGACATAATCGGAAGTCTCTTTGTGTGACGGCCCGAACGGCGCGTGCCGCATTTTTTTGAGAAACTCTGCTAAGTAGCTAGCTATTAGAGAAAAAGCGGTTGGATGCAGCAGACACGACTGAAACTCGGAAGTTGTGGCTTGCCGGAAGAAAACGCGCCGTCTCCCGCCTCCATAGCGTTTTGAGCATTTCCTCTTCGAAGATTAGCCGTGAGGACGGGCTTCGGCTCGTGTCCCTACGTCCGACTAGCGGAAACCTTCCGTGGTGATAACAAATTTTTACTAGGCATTCTTCCATCCCTTTCGTAACAATGCTCTTCCCCATCGGTCTTGTTCATACACGCCCGTACCGTGTTCAACACGAGTCTGAATTTCGCCGAAATATGAGTCGATACTATTTCCTCAGTATCGCGCCTCATGTCTTAGCGGTCTTATTCACTCACCACAATAAATGTATGCCACATTACCAGGCCAAAGCCGGCAGCCACGAGGCATGACCTCCAAAAAACCTCTCGGACACTCTGCTTCCAATTCTCTCCTCGAAGATATCCGAGGATGGGTAACGCAACCAATGCAAAGTAAGGGATTGCAAGTATCATGGCTGCCTCCATACAGCGGAGATCAGGATTGTTTGCATGCGAAAACCACCTGAGCCAACAAGGAAGACCAAGAATCTCGGATTCAATATAAGAGCCCTGCGCGGCAACTCTCAATAGCAGGGCCTCAGCCGCACTCAATGCAGCGGAAGCCATAGTAGCTTAGGACGTGTGCTTGACGAAGTGATTAATCTCTGATCTTATGCTATGAATCGCGAGGTGGGAGAGAAAGACACCCGATTTTGCGAGTTAAGACTGGCGAGTGCGTGCGCCAATACGATGCTCCATTTAGCGTGAGTATGAACCATAATTATGCCCAGTGTTCCTTCTCACCCTTAGTCATCCCCTTGATGGGATTGCCCATGCGACCGTTGAGTATCTGCCCTTTTCCTCTTTTCAAAAACTTTCCATCGCCCATCTTACCAACAAGACCCCCATTATCTCGGTCCCACACGACCTTTCCGCGTAACACCGTATACTTCGGCCAGCTCTTCACCTCCATACCCTCATATGGGGTATAGTCAATGTCATGGTGCAACATGCTATTTGTAATTGTCACGCTGTTTTCTTTCTCGGGCGACCAGACGACAAGGTCTGCGTCGTAGCCCGGCGCAATGCTCCCCTTTACGCCATCAAGTCCGTAGAGCTTTGCTGGGTTTGTTGCAGTGACCTGCACGAATTTGGGCAAGGTGATCCTGTTTCCTTCCTCTACCTTACCGGCTCGATTGAACAGAAGTGGCATTCTTGTCTCAAGACCAGGGAGACCATTGGGAATCTTGGTGAATTTTGGAATACCATTGACGATGCCCAATCGCTTTCCGCCAGGAACATAATATTTAGATGGTGCATGGTCTGAAGAGAAGGTCGTAATTGTACCGTTGGCTACATTCTGCCACAGACAGTCAAGATCTTCTGGCTCATGCCTCAATGGCGGGCTGCAGACGCACTTTGCACCATGATAGTGGTCTTCTTCAGTCTTCTTGAGCCTTTCGCTCAAAAGGTATAGGTATTGAGGACAGGTCTCGGCATGAACTGGCAGCAGTCGGCCCTGGGCGGCGCGGACATGCTGCAGTGCAGTCTCCGATGACATGTGCACGAGCAGTACAGGAGCGTCGACGATTTCCGCGAGACATATGGCACGGTACGAGGCTTCCGACTCTGCAAGCTGAGGCCGAGCGAACGCATGGAAAAACGGCTCAGTATGACCGCGAGCTTCAAGGCGCTCGATGATCATGCCAATCATGTCACTGTTTTCAGCATGGATCATCGTTGTCATTCCCAATCCGCGACAGACCATCATAATATCCAGCAGCTCGCGGTCGGAAAGCTTCATTCGCTCGTAGGTCATGTATAATTTGACGCTGGTGATGCCCTCTTCTTTTGCAAGCATCGGGATTTCCTTTTCTAGAATGGTCTTGTTTGGCTTGGTGAGGATTACATGAAAGCCGTAGTCAGCATAGCTCTGTCCAGTCGATTTTCCATGGTAGCCTTTGAGAACTGGGAGCAGAGATTCATCTGTCTTTTCTTGGGAGACAAATGCTATAATCGTGGTAGTACCTCCGGCAACTGCGCTACGCGAGCCGGTCTCCCAATTGTCTCCTGCATGGACGTTAGAAATGAAAGATCCAATGGACCGATTTTGCGCTTACCTTCTGGGCAATTGAGTTGAGAAAGGTGTACGTGGCTATCGACTCCGCCAGGAGTAACATATCCTCCTTGAGCGTCGATTACCTTGGTCTCCTGACCATGGGGCAGACCCACTCCAATACATGCAATCTTTCCATCTCTCACTCCAATATCAAGGCCCGAAGGAAGCACCTCTGATGCAGTCACCTGCATATGTCACATCAGCCGCAGCCCGAGTTATGATCCAGAGTCCTGGATAGCGGGTAAGGCGCATTGCATGCTGCACAGAAGACGACTACTGCCGGGACTGAAGTCTCAATTGCAGAACTTACAATGACTCCATTCTTCACAATAAGATCGAAATCCATCTCTGCATCCAAAGCGCTGGATAACGTGTGCACGCGTGGGGAAAGGTCTCCATCGTCCCGCAATTTCGGTGCCTACCTCTCTAAATATAAATAGCCACTAGAGCGAGAAATCGCCATCGCGAGTTCGCGTACACCGCTGCACGTTCTCAGGGCACGTTGGTCGCCCTAAAAGGCAGGACATTGCGAAAGGAAGCTCTTGATGCAGGTCTAGTAGTTTGGTCGTTAGTGATGTCAAGTCAAACCCCACCATGCCACTCGCAGGCTTCCCCTGGCTTGCGCGATAACAACACTGACGGCGCCTGGTCCGGATGGCGTGGTGTTATGTAAACGTGGAGGAAGACCCTGACGGCATGCTAGACTAATGCTTGTGGTTGGTAAAATCCTATCGCGTATACTCTCCCTTAAGGTATTGGCGTTGGGTCTTTGTGCCGGCACAGCGACGCAGAGCTTTATCAGTACGGATGGATCAGCCTCTCAACATCTCGTGCGAGCTGCCGGCGCAGAAATTTTTCTCGCGCGTGAAGCCATGATTTGATCCCATGTCTGATTTGAGATTGGCATCTTCTCGAAAATCTGCTCTCTGATTTTGGTGGGCATCCAAGTAGGTCCTCAGGCACTTTTCTCTTAAATTTCGCAACCCTCTCAAGTCATTGTCTCCACTTGATTCAAAAATTTCAGTTCTACATCCTTTCGTATAGACGTTTCTCCTGAAAAAAAAAAACTCGAAATGCCTCGCAAAGTCAAAGTAGCGGCCGCCCAAGTCGGCGCCGTACATAAGTGGACGCCTCGATCATCCACACTCAAACGCCTCATCGGTCTTCTCCACTCTGCTCACTCTCAAGGCGCCAAACTCGTCGTCTTCCCAGAATGCGCCTTCACCACCTTCTTTCCCCGCTACATCATGGATGATCCTGCGGAGATAGACGCATGGTTCGAGCATGGCGACGACCCATCCCAATCGCAGAACATCAAACCATTGTTCGACGAAGCACGAGAGCTGAGCGTCGATATCTACGTCGGATTTGCAGAGCGCACTTCTAAGGGTACGGGCTACAACACCTGTGTCTATTACTCGGGTCAACTCGGCAAAGTCATCAGCAAATACAGAAAGGTCCATCTCCCCGGCACCAAGGACCCGTTCCCAGAGAAGGATGCTGTGAACCAGCTCGAGAAGCGATACTTTACACCCGGCGACCTCGGCTTCAATGCTTTCCGCGCCCCGGATCTCGTCGACGGCGCCCTGAAGAACGGAACGCGAGGCTCAGAAACCACGGTGGGCAAAGGTGATCCCATTGTGGGAATGATGATCTGTAACGACCGGCGATGGCCCGAAGCGTGGCGCGAGCTGGGCTTGAAAGGCGTGGAGCTGGTGCTGTGCGGATTCAATACGAACGGGTACGCGCCGGAGCTCTGGGGGTCGCGAAAAGATATGACGCAGGCGGAGGCGGAGAAGGAATCGCTCTTCCATCATTCCCTTGTAATGCAGGCCAATTCGTACATGAATAGCTGCTTTTCCATTAGTGCAGCGAGAGCCGGATGGGATGATAATGCATTCGCATTAATTGGCGGCAGTTCTATAGTGGACCCACAAGGGCATGTTGTGGCCGAAGCAAAGTCGACGGGAGATGAGGTAGTATTGGTAGAGATTGATCTCGAAGACTGTAGACAAGGCAAAGAAAAGGTATTTCACCGATCTGGTTTTCCATCCATTTGGTTTTGTGATGACTGACAATCGGTAGACCTTCGACTTTGCAAGGCATCGACGAATCGAAACGTACGGATCGATTGCGGCGCAGACCGGAGTTGAGGAGCCACCGTTGCTAGAATGAGAATAATAGACGGTTGCAATTGTTAAGCTCGGCTGATAGAAAAAGTTTTGTGCTCGACAAGATAATTTTTGAAAGGTTCATTGCTTTTAGGATTTCGATGTCTTGATAAGATTAAATTGTACACCTAGAGTACAGAGGGTTAATAGTCTTCTGTAGCACGCAATACCGCGCCTAAAATGCTACCGTGTCCGAGGCTGCGCCATGTTTCCAAGTTCCCGGAACGCCAATCACCGAGGTTATCGAGTCATTGAATCTGAAAAGAGTATCTGCACAAACTCGTCTAGTATGGTATAGACAAGATGAATACTGCCGACAGGTTAACGATGGCTCCACGACGTTGCAATTTCATAGACAAAACTCACTTTAATCGCTGATTATTCATGACAGCAAATATCCGTCGACTGGCCGCTTGCGCATTCGATCTCCCCACGACGCTTCCCACCATATCCGGGATTAGCGTTGGAAGCAGCGCCCCAGCTTCTTTACGAGTCTTCGCTTTCTCCGCATCCGGGCGAGGAACGGATGGCTCCTTTGGCTTACCGCCAGGCCACATGGTGTCCTTGACGAGATTGATATACCTCGCTACCGAATCTTCCTCGAAGTACATCTTTGCATTGTCCCGGACTTTGCGTTCGATGGTACCGCCAAGAAGTTGGTGTAGGACGACGACGACGGCGCGACCACGAAGCCAGTTGTTTCCCTTGTTGAGCTCGAAGACTTCGAGGAAGAGATCACAGATGGGTTTGACGAAGGGTTCTAACTCGCGATTCTCAAAGGCAGCCAGTTCGGCCTCTGCTTCCGCGGCAGTCGTGGAGTTACTAGCAAGTGGGGACGTAGTAGTAGTTGTTGTGGCATTCGTACTCATTTGGGTCGTTGCGGCTGAAATGATGTTCTGGCCTGCCAAGGATAGCTGATCGAGAACTGGTATGTTACCGAGGAATTCTTCCATGCCGTCCGTCACAGAATTGTAAATCCTCGTCACAAAGTCCTTAGTATCGACCTCCGGACCAGTCCCGCCATTGACAGAGATGGCCTGTTGGGACAGGAATGCCCGTAGCTCACGACTGCGGCAAACGGCTGGGATCTGTAAGAGTCCGTTGAGATATCGTTCGAGCGCTGATTTTCGCTTTTCCAAAAAGTCCTTTTGGAGCTTGAGGACTACTTGGCGGCGGGGAAACTCGAGATTGCGGACTGGGGGATAGCGTGCTCGTAACCGCTTATTGAGGTCGTGGAACTCGCTATATCGGCGGGCAATCGCCCAGACTGCAGCAGGCATTTGATCGCCTGCCTGCCTTCGTACTTCAATGACATCTGCAAGTTTCCTTTTTTTAGAATATCTGTCTATAGCCTGGACATCCACTACTTACATAAGGCAAATTCGCGACCATCTTCCTCATTTCCTACCATAATGGACTTGATATTGATGTTGGCACGTCCGAACAAGCTATTGTCACTTTCCTGGACAATGTATTGCTGCCTCTGCAACTCTTTTCGGTGTATTTCGCGCTGCAGACTGGCCTTGGACTTCTTCAAGATTCTTAGCTCGGCGGCATTGTTTGTGAGCTCAGCCTTTTTAGTGAGGGAATCGACAATGGATTCCTGCGAGACCAACTTCTCGATATCTAAGGTCAATGCATCAATAGCCTCTGCCAAACCCAGATCACCAGGTGCTGCTTCGTGGATCTCATCCT
Source organism: Astrothelium subdiscretum (assembly GCA_021030935.1). Lineage (NCBI taxonomy): Eukaryota > Fungi > Ascomycota > Dothideomycetes > Trypetheliales > Trypetheliaceae > Astrothelium > Astrothelium subdiscretum. The sequence goes on from JAGFMW010000202.1 coordinate 26,280, forward strand.
CGTTCTTGTTTCGGTCTTGGTCTGCATCTTCACGCTCATCTTCGATGAACTTCTCTTCTTCGCCAAAGAGGGCGTCTTCTGAAAACACCCCTCTTCGGTTCGGTGTTCCAACAAGGCCTAGTGAGGCAAGACTTGGTTTGTCTTTCTCCCGAGACGTATCAAGTCCCAAAGGCCGGCTTGATTCAAAGGAACTTCTTTGAGAGTCGCCATCCTGCACAGCTCGAAGGTCTTTGTCAGAAAACAGAGAATCTTTCTCGGGCGATTCATCCAGAATATCATTGAGCGCTTCTTCCATTGCGTCGACCGCGTGCGAATTGTCCGGCTCTTGTCGAATAGATTCTCGGTCAGAATCCAAGCTCGCTGTCGACCGAGCCAGTGGATCATTATCAAGATCATCGTCAAATAGGAGAGGCCTGGCGCTCATGTCGTCAAATGATCGTCGCATAGGTGACGGTGCGTCGGCCGCTAGGGCGGCACTTTTGAGGTCTGTATGGGAAGCAACTGCTCGTCTGAGGTCGCCTGACTTGCCATCGGAACGAGGAGGCTTGAGGCCTTTTCTTGTTGGGCTTGTGGGTGACAGAGTCTGAGTATTGCTGACACTAACTTGCCTTTCCGATTTGTTTGGGACTGCAGATGCCTCATCGGATGCAAGCCATTTGAAGTAGAGATCGGATTTCTTAAAGAGTTGGAAATGTGGCTCCTTCATCTCGAGGAAAACGCTGGTTTGAGTCTTCAAAACTGCGCGCCGAGCATCTCGGTACTGGGTGGGAGTTGCATTGTTCCCGGCTTTGAGGAAAGACGATACTGCAGACTGTGCGTCGGCGCCGACTTTGATTTCAGGTCGAGAAAGGTAGGCATCTTGTAGCTGCGCGACATCAGTTCGATCAGAAGAAGTCCACATGGGTGGCTGTTGAGCGAGTTCAGCGGGATCATCGTTGTCTTCCTCCAGAGGGTTCCGGATTCCATCTACGACAATCCAGAATTGAACAAGACGCATCAGGCCAACTCGATCCATGTATTCCATGAAGTACGACAAACCGGAGGCATCGTGCAGTACATCTCGTAATGAGGCTGCTTCAAAGCGCGACTTTGTTCGATTTGGTTGTGGCTGCGCTGCCACAGATAAATTTGGTCTTGTTGCGCTTCCCGCGCCCAGATGTGCAACCTTCTGATCCAACAGTCGTTTACCAGCCTCAAGGCGACGAACATAAATAAGATCATGGCCCTTTACCTCATCTTCTCGCCTCAATTGACTGGCTACCTCACTTCGGAATCGACGGGCATCAGATAAATTATTGCACTTTCTAATTGCTCGGATGAAGCGCTCAAACTTTCGCTCATTGTCGTGAGGCAGGATCCTTGGGAAAGAGTTTGTCTTTGGAAGACCCGGAGAAGGGGGTGCATGTTCATCCAACGCTGCTCGAAGCTTTCGGACAGTCTTGCGGTCATTGAGCATTGCCCTCCCGTATGTCACCATCAGCTGATTCCAAGTATCCGCATCGGCCAGCATTTGCAGGATTGGATAGAGTGCAGCGCAGGCGACCAGTTCCTTAATTAGCGTAGTTACAACACGACTACCAGTCATACTTTGAGGGAGAACTTGGTTTACCAGCCTTGCGACGATTCCTCGTAAGTATTGTTGCTGGGATACTTTGGTGTCGGAGAACGCCAGTGCTGCCGCCGGGTGCAAGCGTCCATCCCTATATTTTCCAGCTATTGCGAGATCAAGTTCATCCGACTCTGTGATGTTTCTTGTCAAAGTCTTGCCGCGGATTTGACGTTCCGACTCGTAAAAGTCCTTCATATGCGCAGTAATAATCGGTACAATCCGTGAGACAACCACTTCCACTAGGTCCTGGCTCAAGAGCCTATCTCTTATGTTGCCCAGTGCTGCTCGAATAGATCTGTCTACCTCGTTGGCAAATGTTGGTCTGCTACTGATGTTCTTATACCAGCTGTTCACAAAATCTCGAAGTAGTAGCTCGAGGACACCATCGATTGCCTCTGATATGACAAATGACGCGGAGTAAAGAGGTTTTCGCCTGTAATAGGATCTTGCTCCCAGCGATTCCGTTTCCGCCTTCCAGGCTTTGGGTAGAACAAAGGCAGGGAGCCTTGATGCATAAGGACTTGGATCATTTTCATGCTGCACTCGTCGCGAAGTGGAGAGGACTGTCCATAGTACGAGCGAGACCGTCGCTGCGGCTCCAGCCAGGAAGGCATAAGGTACTAGGCGTAGAAGCGGGATCCAATGGGTTATAAAACCCCATGAAATGAAAGCGGCGACGCTGGCAAGTACTACATCTCTGCGATTGAGAACCATAGTACGAGGAGCGCATGGAGCTGCTGCTTCCAAACATTCACCATTCTGGCAGCAGCTTGCCTCGCAACCTCAGGACATTTCCAAGGTGCTGCCCAGCCTCTACCAATGTGGTCATAGAATTGACTGTGACCGCGCAATTGGCCGGGGTTAAGGTTGGCCAACGCGGCCTGCGCGGGCAGACGTGACGTCTGACCTGCGCCACAAGATACATGCAACTGTGGCGCCCCTTACCACTGGAATGCGTGGAGCCCTCAAGAATATTCCCGCGATCACATCACAGTCAAGGTGCATAAGGCATAGAAACAACTACAGTAAGTAGCACCTCGTTTGTCTCAAACATTCTCTACCGTGTTCATCTCCCAAAATTTGGAGTAGCACGTAGGGTCCAAGATTACTCCACAGCTCCACTCTCACAATACAATTCAACGGGTATGCTATTTGATGCGGTTCACCATATGCCCAGCCACTTCTTGACAGGCCTCTTTCTTTGATCTTGCGTGCTCGTCTGCCCTTCCGATGTAGGTTGCAATAGGGCTGTCGGACTCTCTTCCCCAGCATCTTGAGCTATCCCTTCGGCGTCTCCCTCCGGCGCAGCAACACCCAACCCAAATGGTAGCTGACGCTCTTCTATACCATGAGCCTTCCTATATTCCTTCCTCTTCTGCACGTCCTCCATTTGCTGCCTTCGTCGTTCCGCGGTTTCTGCGGACCTCCGTTCCACATCTAGCTTGTAGACGCTCCAGAATGTTTTGAAGGATTTGATGGGATGCAGTTTCCAATCTTCTTTCGATGGAAGTAATGCCCTGAAGGAAGTCTTATCCACGAAGTCCGTGACGAAGACGAAGAGAGCTAGGCTGAAGAGGACGCCCTGTCAGATAACGGTCAGCGTGTAGTACGAAGGATACAAGGCCACCTATCCCCACCATTGATATCCACACATGAATCGATTTATCTCTTAGGAACCAACTCATGAAAGTTCCTTCTGGTGGCATCATGTGCGGGTACTTTTTTGTCTTCTGCTCTTGCCTCTGTTGTTCCGAAAGAGGAGGGCCAGGATAGACGCGAGGCTTTAAGCGCAGACGTGAAGGATGCGAAGGTGGGTTGAATTTGGAAGGCTTTGCTAGTACTCGTTGTTTGGAAGAAGCAGACGCATATCGCCGAGATACAAGTGCGTTGAAGCGTAGTGCTTGAGCAGTTGCTGATAAGCGCAGATATTGCCTCCCGTAGGGAAGCAGAAATCTAGGAATAGTAGCTTGAGACATTCTGCATCCAGATATGAGAAGGCAATTTCAATTGTAGTAGTTACATGGAGCAACAGACGAGTTGTCGCTATCGAGGAAAATTACAAGAGGTAGGTAGTATGGCATGGTACGGAGCGGACAGGCTCTATGTCGGGATTAAAACTGTCCGAAATCCTCACCACCACTACATTTTCATCTTATTGAGCTTACATTAATATTCGCTTATTTAGCTATTAGCTGTATGGACCTTACGAAGCTGTCTATCTCTTCCGCTGCCGAGATCGCCGAGCACGAGACATTTTTTGTATGGGATTTCAACATATTCGGCGATCAGGCAGTATTTAAACAACTACTCAACTGCATAGAATTACGTCATTTCTGAAAGGTACTGATTCAAATATGCTAATATAAAGCCAAATCCTATTCTGTATTTATAAGTTCAACATTCTATCAGCGCCTACGCCGAGCCGAGCATATTGAAATCCCATACACAAAAACGTCCTTGCCCGGCGACCTCGGCAGCGGAAGGATTAGCTAATAGCTCTGTATATATTGGATCTTATTTTGGTATATTCTGCTTCTAATATGATTATTAAGTGGATGGTGGCATCAAGGTTGGAAGGACTTCGGACAGTTTTAGTTCCGACGTAGATCGTAGGAATACTCTAGTCTATGGTCTAGAATTAGCAGCCCAGTCGCCGCCCTGTAGATCACTCATGGTGGAATATTCAGTCGATCGAATTACTCAAAATGTTAGTAAAACCAGAATTCATAGTCATTTGATGTTGAGAGATGCCCAACTATATCAATGCTGGTATTGCCTGCACAATAGGCCTCATTGTCTTGATCGATCCACAAACACCAGACGTAAAGAATATTATCAAGATTGCTCTTCCAACTACATTTCTGCCTTAGGAATCGCTGACTCCCTGGACTCCCCTCGTCCACCAAGAGAGCAAAGGATTGTGACAATGAGCAACAGCTCCCTGCCGACCAAAGTAGTTGCTGGTGTCACAGTCCCTAACACGCCACTCATTACAAAAGCGCTGGAGTACACCAATAACTTCTCTGCCAACTACACTTACAATCACATTGTGCGCTCCTGGCTCTTCGGTTTCGTTATCGCAGACAAGATTCCAACTATTCAAGATCGTGACCGCGAAGCCCATGCTGTCGCTGCGATCTTACATGACCTTGGCTGGCCCATCGGTCACCCTCCACACAGCACCATCGTGTCGAAGGACAAGCGCTTCGAAGTTGATGGCGCGAATGCCGCACGAGACTTTCTGAGCGAGAATGCTCCAGGCTGGGATAAGCATCGGCTGCAGCTTGTGTGGGATGCTATTGCGCTGCATACGATTGGTAGTGTCGTGTTCCACAAGGAGCCGGAAGTACAAGCGTGCGCCTACGGCATTTGGGCCGATTTTCAAGGCCCCGATCGAGTGCCTGGTGGTCTATTGACTTGGGACGAATATAATGCCGTGGTCAAGGTATGATTGCGAACTGCTACTTTCACTCGAAGGTTTCTGCAGACTGATGAATGTCAGGAATTCCCTCGGCTTGGTCTCATGAAAGGGCTCAAGGAAAATATGCTACACATGTGTAAGACAAAGCCCGAGACGACGTACGACAATACGGTCGGCGAATGGGGTGATAGGTACTTGGCCGATGAGGGCTATAGTCGAAAAGGCAAAATGACACAGGATTTACTCGAAACTTGCGACCTCGATGAGATAGTGCCGACATAAGCGGGTCACGTCTGTCTGGGTATTCGTGTCGGTTTGTTTTAGTTGGCCTTGAAGTTGTGGGTCCTGAATAGCGATACGTTTGCTCGCAACTTGTATGTTGGTACGGTCTAGTCTAAAAGTCCATGTCAGGTAATCTCCGAAAGATTGTGTGGCTGTTGTGTTTTGCTATCCAAAGCCTTTGCACACATCAGTAGATCCCACATCACCGTCTGCCTTCAACGGCTATCTCGAATGACCACAACTCTGCGTTTCTTCTGCCAGGACTCCCTCAAGCCCAAGATATGCCAATGGCCATTCAAGCCACTCTCGCAGTTCTTGACCCAAAATCAAGGCAACAGCTAAGGTGATTTGCTTTCCCGTATTGATGCTCCACCACATATTGCCGACACGGTCGCGAAGAACACCATAATACGCAAACAGAATCAGCGCGGCTTTGTTATGGCTGCCGAGCAACTCGACAAATGGTAGAATCATCTTTGTCGGGAAGACCAAAACCGCGCTCCTATCCGTGAGGACAGGACGTTTGCCGAGCAACTCGGCTTCCATATCAGCAAAATGTTCAGGGAAGGGGGTGGGTCTTTGGAAAGACAAGCCACGAGCGCAAAGTTGAAACGGAGCTCCTCGAGTGTCTTATCCAGCGTCTCTTGCACCTCTGGTGGTTCCGCCTTCCAAAGGACCGACAGCGAAAGCAGGCGGGAGTCCTGAACGCGAGCACCCGTCCTGGCTTCCTCGACAGCCTCAGAGATTGGTTCTTTGGGCCAAAAGTCCCGCGAGCAGATATCACTGCAAGCTCCTTCTTTAAGACGTGGGAAATAGTTTTGAATGATGTACAGGGTTCCACGCAGGGCTCGAAATGTCTGGAGTTGACGAGAAAGCATTGCCGATCCAACCTCGAATTCCTTCTGTCGCCTCAAAGTGATATCTGATGACAAGACAGGGAGGGAAGAAAGAGAGGCGAGATGGGCCTTGCAGTCATCCGATGCGGTGGCGCAGAGGAAGACCACAATGAACGAGGCG